>JAWNLW010000014.1:567500-570600 GCA_035042075.1 Drosophila macrospina | reverse complement strand
TGAATTGAAGAATTCTGATTTTCTGATCCATAAAGGAATTCCTTATATACACAATGGCACCACAATGGTTTATCGCAGCAAAGTTTTCTTTTTTCTAAGAATAATTAGTATTTTTTTCACAAGAAAACAGTGTAGTTTTTTAAGCCTTGCCTGGCATTTTGAGTAAATATTTTTGTTGTGAGTGTGTGTAGAAAAATGTAGTTTTAATTGAGTTACTTTTGAAGAATCATATAGTTTTCCCACTAGCTGCCTGTTCAAGTATTTCGACAACTATTCAAGTGCAACATTCAGCAAAAAACTATAAAGATTTCTGTTTGCAAATTCATAGAATTTTTTGGTTTTTATATCCTCTATAGAAATCATAAATTCGCATTCGCATGCAAATGGCTTAAGCATATTCGGGCAAACAGCCAACACCAACAACTATGCAAACCGAAGCTGAACAAATTGCGAGAAATTAACAAAATGCAAACAAATAATAAAAATCGCCACAGGCTAATTATCAACAAATTGTGTTGAACACATCGGAATCAGCAGCACATGGGAGCAGTTCATGTGTCAGAAATGATAGCAGGCAAATGAGAAATTTGTGTATGCATTTCTTTGGTCTAGCGGCTGGTGGTGGCAACCCTGGCAGCCCTTGATTGTTGGCCTGCTGCTGCTGCTGCTGCTGTTGCCGCTGCTGCTGCATTTGGCACTAATGAGTTTTACCATATTCCTAGCTTGTTTGCATTTTGGCCAAATTGTTTGCCAGGGCTTTTACTATGTTGCGGCTCCTGTTGCCGCGGGAGGGGGCACGTGTGGGCCATGGCAATGTGCGAGAAATGAAAATGCGTTTCTTTTTTCCCCGTTTTGTTGCTGTTGTTGTCTAATTACAAAATATCGCGCGGTTGAGGCCGACAGGCAAACGCGGCAATTGACGTGCATTACGAACAAGCTGCTGGATTGCTCACGGTGTTGTTTGGGGATATTTAGCAGAATGTCTACCTGCCCTCCCCTCCTCACTCTCTCACAAACACACACTCTCTCTCTTTCTGTCTTCACACGCCTTTGGCCATGCAATCAGCACTTGCAATTGCCATTATGCAACATATTTCATGGATTTGATGAGTTGAGTAGAAATAATAATAAATAATAAATACTTAATAATAAATATTAAATAATAAATAACAAAATAATAAATGATAAATAATAAATAACAAATAATAAATGACAAATAATAAATAATAAAAATAAATAGTAAATAGTAAATAGTAAATAGTAAATAGTAAATAGTAAATAGTAAATAGTAAATAGTAAATAGTAAATAGTAAATAGTAAATATTAAATAGTAAATAGTAAATAGTAAATAGTAAATAGTAAATAGTAAATAGTAAATAGTAAATAGTAAATAGTAAATAGTAAATAGTAAATAGTAAATAGTAAATAGTAAATAGTAAATAGTAAATAGTAAATAGTAAATAGTAAATAGTAAATAGTAAATAGTAAATAGTAAATAGTAAATAGTAAATAGTAAATAGTAAATAGTAAATAGTAAATAGTAAATAGTAAATAGTAAATAGTAAATAGTAAATAGTAAATAGTAAATAGTAAATAGTAAATAGTAAATAGTAAATAGTAAATAGTAAATAGTAAATAGTAAATAGTAAATAGTAAATAGTAAATAGTAAATAGTAAATAGTAAATAGTAAATAGTAAATAGTAAATAGTAAATAGTAAATAGTAAATAGTAAATAGTAAATAGTAAATAGTAAATAGTAAATAGTAAATAGTAAATAGTAAATAGTAAATAGTAAATAGTAAATAGTAAATAGTAAATAGTAAATAGTAAATAGTAAATAGTAAATAGTAAATAGTAAATAGTAAATAGTAAATAGTAAATAGTAAATAGTAAATAGTAAATAGTAAATAGTAAATAGTAAATAGTAAATAGTAAATAGTAAATAGTAAATAGTAAATAGTAAATAGTAAATAGTAAATAGTAAATAGTAAATAGTAAATAGTAAATAGTAAATAGTAAATAGTAAATAGTAAATAGTAAATAGTAAATAGTAAATAGTAAATAGTAAATAGTAAATAGTAAATAGTAAATAGTAAATAGTAAATAGTAAATAGTAAATAGTAAATAGTAAATAGTAAATAGTAAATAGTAAATAGTAAATAGTAAATAGTAAATAGTAAATAGTAAATAGTAAATAGTAAATAGTAAATAGTAAATAGTAAATAGTAAATAGTAAATAGTAAATAGTAAATAGTAAATAGTAAATAGTAAATAGTAAATAGTAAATAGTAAATAGTAAATAGTAAATAGTAAATAGTAAATAGTAAATAGTAAATAGTAAATAGTAAATAGTAAATAGTAAATAGTAAATAGTAAATAGTAAATAGTAAATAGTAAATAGTAAATAGTAAATAGTAAATAGTAAATAGTAAATAGTAAATAGTAAATAGTAAATAGTAAATAGTAAATAGTAAATAGTAAATAGTAAATAGTAAATAGTAAATAGTAAATAGTAAATAGTAAATAGTAAATAGTAAATAGTAAATAGTAAATAGTAAATAGTAAATAGTAAATAGTAAATAGTAAATAGTAAATAGTAAATAGTAAATAGTAAATAGTAAATAGTAAATAGTAAATAGTAAATAGTAAATAGTAAATAGTAAATAGTAAATAGTAAATAGTAAATAGTAAATAGTAAATAGTAAATAGTAAATAGTAAATAGTAAATAGTAAATAGTAAATAGTAAATAGTAAATAGTAAATAGTAAATAGTAAATAGTAAATAGTAAATAGTAAATAGTAAATAGTAAATAGTAAATAGTAAATAGTAAATAGTAAATAGTAAATAGTAAATAGTAAATAGTAAATAGTAAATAGTAAATAGTAAATAGTAAATAGTAAATAGTAAATAGTAAATAGTAAATAGTAAATAGTAAATAGTAAATAGTAAATAGTAAATAGTAAATAGTAAATAGTAAATAGTAAATAGTAAATAGTAAATAGTAAATAGTAAATAGTAAATAGTAAATAGTAAATAGTAAATAGTAAATAGTAAATAGTAAATAGTAAATAGTAAATAGTAAATAGTAAATAGTAAAT